>CM035591.1:51711416-51757496 GCA_020423425.1 Chrysopa pallens
TCAAAAATTCCAGCGACAAAATTGTTTTATTGGGAATCTGTTAATTTCTTTGTCTGTGAATGATTTGATAAAAAACTGCCCTCGTGCTACCGCGTACTTCAAAAGTTATGAGAGAAACAAAGTACTTAACACCAAATTTCGAAATCTCTTAATTGAAAAAATCATCAACTATGCTGTATCATTGAAGCCCGTGCATGTATAATGAAGTTTTTTTAGGTTTTTCAACATGAGATTTATTGAATATATTATATTTCTGATTTATTTATATTTCCGTAATTTGAATAATTTTTTTTTAATTTTAAATAATGCATGATATAAATTTATTGTTTTATTTAATTTTATTTATTTCACCAGGTTGAAACCAGCTGACTTTCTAATTATATTGGAAAAATTTATGGAAGTTTTTCCTACGGAAAATCCAGCAATATATTATAAGCCATCTAAAACTGTTATTGTCAATGGAAAGAAAAAGACTCAACCAGCAAAAGGAAAATTTTATAACAAGTATCGAAACCACAGAACTGACTTAAATAAGATTTCTCATTTAAACCGTGAAGAGTCGGAATCATCAGATTCTGAAATTAATGAATCAGAAATAGACGAAAAACAAGCAGAAAGTGTTGAATGGTTGCAATCTCATCGAGGAGATGAAGATCAAATTATTTTTCATTGGATCCAGTCTGAACCTGTGCGACAAAATATGCGCTATTTATCACATTGGTTAGAAAATAAGTTACTTGTACTAAATGATTGATAGTATTTATATTAATTTATGTATTCATGCTAAAAATAATATTCTGAATAAATAATTAAGTTACTTTTATTAAGTATGTGTATTTTTATTTTTATTGTAATTATTATTTGAAATAAACCTTTAATTCTTAGAAAGAAGCAAAAAAAAATTTAATGGAAGAAAAAATATATTTAACTTAAACATCTTTTGTACTAATGTTTATAGTCAATTTACTAAATTCAAACTAAAAAAAGGTTTGAATTCAGTAAATTGGCTATATATACAAGTACAAAAGATGTTTAAGTTAAATATATTTTTTCTTCCATTAAATTTTTTTTTGCTTGTATCTAAGAATTTAATTACTAGATTTTAATTTTTTAAATTCTTGAATCAAGATTTTTGTTTAGTACAATCAAGAAAATTCTTTCTCGGCAGTATTGAAGAATATAAAATACTTAAGTCAAGTATTTTTACTTGAATTTACTCATTTTTTTTTCTCAGTGTAAGTCTATACCCCAAAAATTCTATTTTCTCAACTTTCCCACCTACAAAGGCATTTTTGACCTAAAGTTTTCCCATGAAATTGTTTTCTTTATGCACAATAATTAAGTAAATATTTTATTTCAATATAATTTCTATACCAAATGCATACAAAAGCGGACGAACATTTTTACGAAAAAGTCGAAAAAGATATTTCCCTAAAATACATAAAATCTATGATTTCACTGAATTTGATTGCACTTAAAGCTCATAATAACCTGATACGCAATTCATGCATAATTTTAATTTTTGGTTTTAACATATTATTTTCATGTTATTTGTATATATGAATGTATGTTAACTTCTTGGCACTCTTACTTCTTTTTCTATGTAAAATTAATATACAATTTTTATTTTAAACTTACATCACATTCAATTATATAATATAAAAGCCAATATCGTGCGGAGTTGAGTCCTGACAGAATGTGGTAACATTACTTTGTATGCATATGAAATACCTTTACTCGAACAACCCAAGATCTTATTATATTCAATCAACAGTTATAATTTCATACAGTTCATTGGAATGTGATTGTTTCATTACCCCATCGCTTGTCACTTGTCGTTATACTAATTCGGAAGTGTCTTCATATTTTTTAATTGTATATAAGTGTATAGAGCATTATCAAAATGTTTGTAAATTTTTCATATAAATTTATTAAAACTAAAATTTTGTCGACGGATTCGTTCTAAAAGTTTATATTTTTCTTACAAAAAAAATTTTAATTACAAAATTTTTGCTTTTAATCCGTTTCGAGCACAGTACTTGGTAGAATCGATTGACACGCTTCCAGTACCTAGCTACAATTTGTATTAAAATTTTCACATTGTAGAAAATATAATGATTTGATCATCTGTTTGCTTGTACCAAAACTATTGAATAAGAATTGTATATGAATAATAATCCATTTAAATAGAATGTTAAAAAAAATTTTGTGAAATGTCTGATACTGTAATTGTTGCTGTAAATCGTACCATTCACAGAGTTGTATATGATTTGATTGAGTTTGATTGAACGTAGTATTTCGTAACCATGCCAACGAAATATGGCAAAAAAAACATGGTAAAGAGATTAGCTGTGGGCTTTGACGTTACGTTCTACACAATGAACGGTATATCATATTTCATGTGACAGCTGGAGTTAATTATAATATTCATAAAAGTGTTATTGTGATAAAAATTATAAGAAATTCACATTTTATTTTTTCATCAAATATACATTTTTGTTCTTGCATTGGCCGGCGGGTATGTTTTTTTTTATACAAAAAAGGTATTTTCTATATCAATTAATATCAATACATATCTCCGATAGAATATCTCTTTAACTGGCAGAATTATGAAAAAAAGAAAGAATACCCTTCTTGTAATAAAATAAATGTACAGTAAATTTGACTTCTTTTTCCCGCGATTTCGATTCCTTTTTAGCCAATTCGATGGAGGATTCACAGTTCGCCGATGTCAAATTTTATTATTCTAAAATAATATTTTACAATCTTTACCGGAATATGTTTTAGAACTATGTATGATCAGAAAAATAACCGTCATGTGCTACAAAATTTCTCTAATGCGTTGCCGAGGTCGAAGGTTGCCCCGTGGGTCAAGGGGCCTCTCGCCAAATACAATTCTAAATTTGTTGGCAATAATATTTCAGCGTAAAAGTTTTTTTTTTATAATAAGGTTATAAGTTGCATTTGAATTTTTGAAGTTGCATTATCGCTGGGCCACTCTATTATGCTAAAAAAGGATAACTATATATTTGAATTAACGTGGTTTATATGGTGTATAAAAACGATCACACTGAACATGTAACATAAATAGAAGTTTTAAGAAATGAGGTCGAGAATTAAATATCTTATAGTTTTGTGTATCTATTTATTATATATTTTAATTAGTGAATAACAATAGGATCACAGGCCAAAAGTTAAAATCTGAGGTCTCTACAGAGAATGCCATAACAGAGAGTAGAAAAAGTCGGGACGCAAAAGTGTTCCGATCGTTTGGTGTAAGAAAAATATTTAGAATTGATGCAGGTACTTACCTGGAGGTATCAGCTAAGTTCAAAAAAATTAGTAACATAGAGTATCATATGCCCTTAATTTCATGAAACATAATAGTACTTACCCAAAAATTTAAACTTTTGATTTAAACCAGTACCAAAGCAACGAAAACTATAAAATATGAAATATCGGTACAATTTTTAGTCGTTTAATCAAAAACTAACGCAGTTATAAAGAAAATAAAACTATTAACTTAATATTTAGTTTTAAGACCAATTTCCTTAAACAATATATATTATAAAACCACATTCTGAAAGTTTGCATAATTAAAATCTGTAGACAGAAAAAACCTATGATGAGCGAAGTTATCAATGATTGAAGCTCACAATTGAGTATGAGGATCACTTTGTTTTTACGATTATTTTTTTAATTTGGGACTCAAATCAATTCAATTTAACTTTATAAAAATTTAAAGTTTTTTGAAAAATGGTTTTCAAATACATTTCGGAAATACATGTTTTAATTTTTATAATAACTCGGTTTGTTTTTGAGCTAACGACTTCCACAAAATCTCGTTTTGAGGTAACAACTTCCACAAAATCTTTTTACGAACTTTAACAAACATTCGATTCTTCGAAATATTGTTGGTTTTTATATTATCACACGGTTAACGAGCTTAAATTCAGTTAATATTATATATACTGAAATGATATACATTTCTCCTTGTTTTTTAATAAACTTCTTATTTGCCATCTACGCTTTTTTCGTTCAGAAATTGTTCAAAAACACCTTTTCTTAAATGAAAACGGACATTTTCAATCATGAGTACTTTAAAATTTTAGGCTTTTCCAATCAACGATTATAAAGGACATTTTTACTACTTTATCGAGTCTTGTGGTAATTCATTATGCTAGAATTTTCATACCATTATAGAACAGGTGACACTCACACTCTCCTCTAGAGCGTCAATTCTTAAACTATAAAAGTTTAATCATTTTTAATTACATTCATTCCAAAATAGGAAGCAAAATCGGGATTGACTAGTTCCGAAAAAAATTCAATTTTTCTTTCACTAATAAAGATTATTGAAAATTTCTCAATTAGAAAGATAATATTGTAGTCCTCCCATAGGTATGTCAAATTAAAAATAGCGATACTTACACTAAATTGTATACATATTCACAAAATTTCAATCCCATGATTCATCTGTTGAAGAATTCAGTAAAACATACCTTTCTAGCTGCAATAATTAAAAATTATGCGACGTTTCCAGCTGGAATATTTAAAAACTATGCAAGTAATAATAAAAACACAACAAGAATTAAAAAATTTTTAAAACATTAATTTATTAAGATTTGTTATAACTTTAATTGTTTCTCTTTTTTACAAAATACAAAAATTCAATTTCAAATAATGTTTTTAATCGTTGTTCATCTTTTCAATCATTAATTATTATTATTACAATAACTATAACAACTTTTTTAAATTTTCTTAATAAACGAAGAGCCATCAGTAAAAACAGTCTTTTTTACAAGGGCTGTATTATAATTATATTATTTATTATATTAAATTCAACTGAAAAGGCCAACACCTGGCGTTACGCCGAAATATTTGGCAACGTGCAACTCTAATTGTATAGTAGTTTTAAATATAATTTAACAAAATATTTCGTACGAAAAAAACTTTAAAATATTGGAAATTTGTTTACACTTTTCATTTTACATAAATTAAACACGGAATATTGAAAAATCTATAGTATTGGAGAATTTGTGAATGTTTATTTAATTTTTTTAGGATGTATCAGAGTGTATAAAGTATAAATTGTTTAAAATTTTATCGAAAATATCAACTCAATGAAAATATCAACTCAATGCAAATACAATAAAATATTACTAACGCAATTCTACCATATGTATAACGAAATGTTATGTATTTTATATCCTAGGTGAGAAATCTTTTTTCACTTTCGAGAACATCAATATTGATATAGCTCTTATCCCAAAGTAGAGAGGAAAATGGTAACCTGCCCTTTTTAATTTATCTTTCACATATGTTCCTCAAAACGGCATACGTGTTAATAAAAAATAAAATTTTCGGCCATGTTTAATAAAAACATTTATTACCATTTAACGTTGAAATATTAGAATAAATAATAGAATAGCTTTTGGAGTTGAAATCCTCCTTATTTATGCTGTGACCTCGGATTCATTATAAACGAATCCAAACACCACCAAAAGACGATTTTCATGGTGAAATTTTAAATTTTTAAAATTTTTTATCACTATTACTATTTGAATTGGGAATACTATCCTAATTTTTCAATTTTCAAAGTGAGGCAAAAATCGGTGAATGAATGATGAATGTCCCTGAAAGCCTAAGGAACGCGTACAAATGAGAACTTTAAAATGGGAGCCGTTCCACCACTTTTCCACATTCTCCGGATTATTTCCTTTGTTATAAATAAATTGGCAATTAAAAACTTTATTTATAAATAACTCATTTACAAATTATAAACAAAATTTCATTTTTTTATTTAACAAAAATAATTAAGCTATGTTAGTAATACAATTGAATAGTGTAATTAAAAAGCGACCAACACAAACAGTCAAGAAAATGGAGTATTCAGGCTAAATGCAAAGGTTTAGAAATCAGTTATATCAAGATATTCTATCATGAAGATGATATAATAATAGAAAAATTAATTAGAAATTTTTGATATGAAATAACTGTTATGTTATTTGGATGAAATAAAAACATAAATAAATAAAAATCTTTCCTGTCGGTTCATCAATAAATTTATGTATATTTTTTAAAATTACATTTTTGACTTTCGGATTCCGAAATTTGTTTGTAACGACCGGTAGAGGATTTATCGATTGCCATTCACTAGTTCAAATACTGATGTAGCTCCTCTCGGACACTTAAGGGAAAACTTGTTGTTTGTAATTTGTTTTCTTTAACATATATCCTTAAAAATATGGGTCTAAGTAAATAAAAAAATACAAATACAAATATCCTTATTATTATTGCTATCTATGTTTGTATATGAACATACTTCAATAAAAAATTATTATTTAACAAATTCGAATATTTGGAAATTTTGTAAATAATAAATTTTTGGCTCTACGTTTATAAAATATAGTATAATTTTAAAAATTGAAGAGTGTAATTTAATAACGATCTAGATGGCAAAACTAACAGTTCTATCACTATCTACGTATGTTATTGGCAAAGGCTCTGAAATCACTTCTTTATATGAAAATGATGTTACAAAAATAACATATTGTTAACCGAGCACTCAATAAGGATAAGGTTCATCATTTGTGGCATTTAGACTGTTATTTAAATATATTCTTCAATTATTCAACGTATATATTCAACCTAAGTCAATATAATCATTTTATACATCATTCATTCATCAGTCCAATTACCTGAATCAATTGGTAATTGTATTATTGAATCATTTATATTATTTTTACTATTTACAATTAATGATGTTGGAGTGTTATAATGCAGTTCTGGTCAGATTTCTAATATTAATTCTTGTTCATCATGTAAATTATTATTTCCACCATTGCAATTACCAGCCATACCACCTGTAGAATGTCTTTGATCTGTTGTTGTTGATTGCATTACTTCTGGTAAAGTGTCATCTAACACCTCTTCAAATCTGTAACAAAAAAAAAATCATACCAATTTAGTACCATACCCCAATAATTTACGGTTTTGTTGTAGTTTATATGAACTTTATTTTTAAATTCATTTTTAGAAATTGAGTCAATGAATATAAATGAAAAATCTGTTCTTTCAATGTATATTTATAGTTTTATTGTAGTTTATATGAATTATATTTTTAAATTCATTTTTAGAAATTGAGTCAATGAATATAAATGAAAAATCTATTCTTTCAATGTATATATATTCAGCCTTTTTCTCATTTTATCAAGAAAATTTTAAAAATATGTGATACAAATTTTTGTATAATGTTTAACTTCCTTTGAGTTATGGGGGTGTTCAACTAAAATCTTTGCAAAATAGATTTTTCAAATGTGTACCCAAGTCATCTAAATTTAATGCGAATATAATTCTCTATCTATATATAATATGTATTTTAAATATAAGCTTTTAAACAACATGACAAAGTCATAGTTAAGTATTTTAAATGAGTAATCCCTTCACTCATTCTAGTTACATTAAAAATATAATCTTTAAAATAATTAAAAACCACACCGACCAGATATGAAACGTAGAAATCCAGGGGCTATGATTATGATTGGCACTTTTTATTTTTCTACTTATAAAATATCATTATAGACCGTTTGATGAGATAAAATAGAAGATAAAATGCTACCTAGTTATGATGTGACTTGACAATATGGAAAACATCTGGAGTTATTAGGAGTTGAAGAACAGTAGCCTTAGAGAGACAACAGTGCTGAAAGCTGACTGAGGCGGCCTTGGCCTTGTTTTGACCGCAGTTAATTGGTGACTTACAAAGCAGTTAATCACTACTAGTAAAACTATCATCTTACGGTAGCACATGTGTCTAAAAACAATGTAAGTAAGAATAATTTTAAATCTGCGTTTATTTCATTTATAATGATAATATTTCGCTATTCGCTAGCCGATCACATTTTAAGTATCAGTTTAGCAACAATTACTGTACAAATATTCAAATTAATGATTTTTAGGCTAAATTTAAGTTATGAAATCATGTAAGTCTGTATAAGTCACAAAAAATCTGAGAAAATACTCAAAAAGCACTTTCCCATTTTGATTAAAACTTAACTCTGAGTTTTTAAAGAATAGATGCATTACTCTTTAAATACAAACATACTACTCATTTTTCAAATAAAACAGGACCCTTATCACATTTAAAAAATCGAATTTTTTAGATTGTCAAGATATCATACCGAGATATGAAATTTTTTTTTTTGATTTCTAATGAATCTGAATGTCTTTACTTCCTAAAATTTGTATGAAAAATAAGCAAAATATTTCAATAAATAAATTATTAAAAATATAACTAATATTAAAGAAAGTTAACTTTAGCATAAAAGTATTTTACAGAAGATATAGGATTTATAATATTTACAGAATGTAATAAGATTTATATCGATTTTAAGTCTTTGATGTTCAAACTTTAATATTCCTAATCAATAACCGCTAAAGCTAAAATATACATAAGTGCTTCTTTGGTTTCAGTTATCACACTTTCATCATCAATCTAGTTAGGTAAGAAGTAAATAGCTATATGGTTATAATGATGCGAACGGTTGGTTGTTGATAGAAATTTTGCGCGCCAATGATTTTATTTTTAAGTCTGATCAATGCCCTAGATTAATGAGGAGAGTGGTGTGATGACTGATACCTAGGACCTACCGAATTATCTTTTAGTTTTAAGTACGTTATCTATAACATTGTAATCTTTCTTTACAATGAAATTGTTTAACCTAAACATATTTTTTACTCATTTAATTTTCAAGTTCTTAATTTGATTGGCTATATAAGATATTTAGGAGCTTTGGCCCAAAAAGTGGGGGTGAACAATTTTTACTCAGATGTCTCCTCATCTTTTCAAATCGATTGCAACAAACCGCTGCACAGAAAAAATTGATATTTTTGGAGATATAATTTTCCTTTTCATTTCATATCGATTGCAATAAGCCGCATGTTCCTATCATGCATAACACAGAAGTTATGAATTTTGGAAATTTTATCCCGCTTATCATTTTGATTAGCATGTTCCTTGCATGGGTAAAATATTGCATGTTATGCTTGTTATTAAAATGCATTGACACCCAAACTAAGCGTGTTTGTAAAATTTCAGCTCAATTAGTGGAGGATGTTTTAAAATTCATATACAAGATTTCACTCAAAAATCTACAAACAACTGGATAAGTTAAATAAAACCATTAAAAAATATCGAGAAAGGCTACTCTTACTCAAGTTCAAGGTGCAAAAAATGTAATTCTCACGAATAACATCCTAGTAAAACATTAAAAATACATATCTATTTATCATTATTTTTTCAAAAATCCAGTTTTTTTTTTAAGTTTTTTTTTGCAGCTCAAAAATAGATCATACACTATTAATATTTTAATTTGCTTAATTATTCGTCCAAATTGATACTTAACCACCCCCCCCAACCAATAAATATCATTTTCGATGACAGGATTGTCGGAACGAATGAATATACATTAAATTTATAACACGAAGATATGAATATACAAATCCCATTTCTTGAAACTTATTGTATTTTGGACAAATAAAAAAGTCTTATACATATTATATATAATATAACGCTTACACAATTCTTTATAATCCGGATTATAAACACCCGAAAGTTGTTAAACCGGATTAAAAGTATATGCGCATAAATATATTCATTCATATCCTGCCGTATATATTATGCAAAAGGATTTTCAAAACATTTTCATTTACATACTGTCTGTCATCCTGTTCACACATATAACAAACACATACACCAAAGGGTGGAAAATATTATTATAATTTTGACCTTCATATGAAAATTGACAGTTTTCTTTTTATTTATATTTTTGTTATTTTAAAGTTTTATAAAGAACTTAAGTAAAAAGAATGATTGAATCGTCGTTTTTATAACCGTTATATTTTCAAAGATTTGAAACTTTATTTTTCTGTTTGTGAATTGTTTAAATAAAAAGACTTTTAATATATTTCCTATATCTATTTAATATCGAAATCCGAATATGGCTAAATATTTATTAACTTCTTAGAAAACAACATTACACATAGTAAATGAAAACAACTTTTAAAAGCCAAACTTTTAGTTGGACAGAATTAATGAATTGAAAAAATATTACAAATTTTTTTGCCATCTTCTTACTTGGAGCGTGTTTAATTGGCCAACCATATTCGTGACAATACTTCCTATTGACAACAGTGACTCTCATATAAGTTTCATTTTAAAGCACATATATTATAATCCCTAAAGCCAACTCTCAAAATTTTTTGGTGATTAATTAAATGGCATTAATGTATTTATTTTTGAAATATATTAATTGAGGTCTGCTATATCACATTTGAATAAAAAATAATTTTTACCCCTCTAATTTTAAAAGTTACATTTAACCACACTGATTTTATTCACATAAAGTATAGATCGATACCACATTCATCAAAATCGGTACGGTAGCTTAGCCGGTAGGGTGAAACATACAAATATTGTTTTCGTTTACTTGTCAGTTCCAGAGAAAAAGTTTGAAAACAATCAAAGTAGCTAAACTGTTTCCATTCTTAGGTAACACGTATTAAATATGCATAACAAACAATTCTTCAAAAGTAAGTGCTGCAAATATGCAAAAAATATGCAAAAAAAATGTACCTTTAGAGAATACTTCTAAGTATGTGTATTTAAATTTTCTAAAAGATTTTAAGAAAACATATTGCAACTGTATAAATTAAACCTGCAACAAAAGTAAAGCAAAACTAAAAATTTGCCATATTTTTTCATTTATTTTTGAGAGTGGGAAATATTGAATTAATATCGGCTTAAAGATTTTCATTTATCAAAAATAAATCGAATGATTATCTTTGTTAATATTCTAGTTACATAGTTTTAACTTATGAATTTAAATTGTTCAACACTACAAACTACAAACAGTTTTTGAATTTAATCTTTATTTCAGCAGACAAAATTTACATAAACATATTGAAACTTTCATTTTAAACATATTAAGATAATAATCAATAATTAAAATAGTATTTTCCGAGAATAATAACATTTATAACAAAAATATAATAATGAATAAGGGTTAAACATTTAACTTTCAAATAAGGATAGCAACCTTAAGATGTGTATACATATATGTGCGAGATTATTAAGTACACTTCGAATAAAAAAAAATTGAAGTATTTATAATAAATGTATAACAAATGATCAAAGCTCGTAATTAATAGCGAACAACAATTCTGTGAACCTTTTTTTTTAAATATAGATTATTGTTTAATGTTTTTGTTTTTCTATTTAAATATTTACCAACTTTAACACTTTCACTTCTTTTTTTTTTGTACTTTACTTCTATTATCCTATCATATATCCTATTCTATATAAACGCGACAGTTTGTGATGTATGTATGATTAGATGTTTGTTACTCTTTCATGCATGGACTACTGAATGGATTTTCATGAAATTTTAAAATAATGCCCCTACCCCTACCCCTAATTGGGTGAAAAACATTTCCTACCTCTAATTGGGTGAAAAACGGAGGTAATTTTTTTATTAAGCTCTCACTTGAAATATGTAACAAATCATATTAGCATATTTATCTCTGCTCACTAGAAGTTTGTCGAACTGCCAACTATATAAAATATGCATATCACATCGTTCAAGTATTACTGGAACCATTCGTGGTTCTGGGAGTTCATATACTTTTATTTTGTATATATAAGTGCCACAGCACGAAGTACCGAATGTATAACCAAGTCTGAAATATGTACATTTCTTTCAAGCGGAGTATCAGCTGAAGATGATCAGGTCTGAAGGGTCTTTTCTAGGTGCCCGAGATAATCGAAGAATTTCTGTAAAAATTGCCACAACAATTCATGAGCGGGTCTGCTATAGCAATAAATATACTTCTTATATCTCATGATAGTATAATAATAGAATAATTTTATTTCGAAAGAAATTTATTTTATGGAAGGTTAACTTATATTTCTACTATTATTATTTTCAACAATCATGTAACTTTAATAGAGCTCCCCTGCAAAGTTTTTGGACGTTTAAATATTTTTGCAAAAATAATTCTAATTTTGTAAATTCTATATAACGCCCCAGTCCAAAGTTAATAAAAATAAATTAAAGTGGAAGAAAATGGACTTTTTCTATGAAAACTTCTATAACGCATTATTAATGCCTTTAGTTATCATTACCTAAACTTTAAGTTTCTATTTCTTGGAATAGTCAGGATCAGGCTTCAGTCAAGCAATCATGTAACAGTCACAAGAATAATTATCTACTACATTCATTTCGTGAAAATCGAAGGTGTTTGTTTATTGATACAATTGTTTCACTTTTTTAATTCCATGTAATTCGTATTATTTATAACATAATATCAAGGATAGATACATATTATTTTAGTCGAACAAATGAAACACAAAAATAGGTCTTACTGTCAATTTTTTGAGAAGTAAGAGGGATTTTAATGCGGTTTGGTGATTTGGATTCGTGAAAATCTTTATAAACTTTGTGAATTAATCAAAATACGAAGAAATCCCTAATTGCATTTGTGCATAAGAAAAATCCATGTTCAGAAGTGCATTTTGATTTTAAATAAATAATTATTAATAATATGCAGCTTGGTAAATAAAGAGTCCAGCTTTTTTACTCGTAGATTTTATTTGGGTCGCTGAACAAGAATACGAGGTAGACAAGAGCCAGTGGAGTACCTGATGCCCGCAGCGGCGCACCAATTATATGACAGTTTATTACATAATTGGTCCAAACTTATTACTCAGGGACTTCCGGACTTTCGTATACGTGTTCAGCGAACCCAAAAACCCCCTTGTAAGAAAATTGAATTCATTATTAACCGAGTTTCACATTTTTAATAATTGTTAATTTCAAAAAACACTTCTGAAATGCACTTTTCTTATGCACAAATACAATTTGGAATTTCTGTATATTTAGATTATTTTACAAAATTTCTAAAGATTCAACATACCAAACCGCATAAAAATCCATCTTCAAGCACAATATATTGTATTTAATCCTGACTACGATACGAACATAAAAAAAAAAAACATATTATACAGAATGTCCTAACAAAAATATTTTTTTCTCTCAAAAATGTACGATTGTCTACTGTATCGTCAGTTATTCAATCTAATATAATGCAGCTTGTAAGGTTCAAAAACATCTGCCCAAAATACTTCAGATAAAAAATTTTATAAATAAGTTTTATAAATTGTATAAACAGAGAATTTCGGCCTTTTTCTTCAAATCAGACCATGCTATTTATAGCATACTTCTTTAAGCTTACATAAAGATGAAGGAGCTTAAACCTATAATAACCTATTTCTGCAACTATACTTTCATTATAATAGATTCTTAAAGCCTCGTTTTGGGAGGGTAAGGATGAGTTGGAATTCATCATACATTGAAAGCAACCACTTTTAATAGTATACAATTTTTACTTCATTGAGCATCAAGAAGGCATAAAAATATGATATTAATAATTTTTATAATTGTAAATTGAATATGTCAATTTTTATTGAATACATTTTATGGTAATCATTTTACCCAAACCTAAGCAAAATATACATTAATAAAAACTCATTAAATATATTAAATAATTATATATTTATATTTACGTTCATAATATTCCCATGTCAACCATTTTGATTCAATTAAAATATAATATGATTATGTATAATTTATAATGCATGTATGAAAATAGATTATATTATTATTTTAGTAAACAAACGAACCTATATAGAATAAAAAATTCGCTTGATCGAAATGTCGTTAATTAAGCGAATTCTCACATAAGACCATTCAAAAGAAAACGAAAAAAAGAACAGCAAATCTCTGTCTATTAAAGAACAGCTCCGAAAATAGTAACTTTTTACCTTTTCAAGAAACATGCAGTTTTTTAGAATCGATGTAAAATGATGATAGGATAACAGAATAAACTATTGTAATTTCATTCTCTCCTTTTGGGGAAACACTACAAAAAATATCAATGTTTTCTACCCATCCAACTAAAAAGATGTGGTATTTACAATCGATGTGAAATGATCAGGGAAAATAAGTATAAGAAATATTTTTAATTTCACCCCATTACTTTGATAAAAATCTACAAAATACCAACTTCTTTTCTATCCTGTGTTTTTCAATGTATGTAAAATGATAAAGAAAAATCACGATAAGAAATAAGTCTAATTTCACCACTTCGCTATAGTTTAACGGCGACTTTAATTCAGAAAATTTTTTCTAAAATATTAAAAATATATTAATAGTAAAAAACATTTTTAAAAACAAACGAACCTGAATATTTTCTCAAATCAAGCAAATATAGTTTAAATATTATCAAAGTAGTTAAACAAGAATACAAAATATAACTTGATATTTTCATAAAAATTTCGAGACCATCTTTTATATCATATAAATTGTGTAATGTAATAAATTGGTAGGTTTGATTTAATTTACAATTTATTTTCTTCTTTTTGAGCATTTGAAAATTAAAACTTGTAGCTTTTTTTAAATGTAGAATGTGTATGAAACTACTCCTGAAAATTTATATGTTTTCGGAGCTAATTAATTATAAGACAACTTGCTCGTTTGGATAAAAATCGTCGTATTCCAGGCTGGCAGAGATCTAATTAATGTTTTTTACAGATATAAAATAATGTTTTCAAACGTATGAATTCTAAAAGAAGTACTTTCTACCGACACTCGTCTCGTAAACATTTTAAACTCATAGATTCACTTACTTATGTGGTAATATTAGAAATCCTTAAGAAGGCCCAAAAATTTTACCATTTATATATTTTTGAAAATTTACAAAGTTGGATCCTTGTGCTATACACATTAACTTTTGTTTCCTATTACAATTTTTGTTTCCTTCTTTTAAAAACCGGTTTCCTTCATTTTAGATATTTTACTCCTTCATTTTAGATATCTTATAAACAATTGCAATATAATAAAATTAAATATTTTTAACAAACTAATTACAATTTTTATTACCGAGATTAGAAAATATTCATGTTTTCGAAAATTTTATCAATTATTTTTTGAGAAAGTATATAACTGTTAATTTCAGAAAATATATAAATCTATCCAATTGAATTTTACATTGGAAACTCGAAAAATGGTAAAGTAGCAGCGTATAAACAGTTATCAGATAATCATCATACAGCAGCTACGTAGATGTGCCAAACAAAATATTTTATGTAAACACAGTATACATGCTGTAGTATAATAGTCATCTACTGTAGTACAGAGAACCTGTGTACCACATAAACTTAACAGTTTAAATTAATTTCAAGTATTATTTTTTAAGAATATAATACAAGTATAAATATTAATCTAATAACGTTATAACTTAAATATATAAATAGAAGAACAGTATGTAGATTTATTATAATTTTGAAGTGTTTTGTTTTATGCGGATATCTTAAGAATTGTTAAAAATATTTAAAATCCAAAAAAAAATTCTTAAAGTGCACAAAATTTCCCAACGAAAGCATTTCATATTCGAAACAATAGCACTAGTATTTATACTTTGAATCGAGTGATGAAAAAAGGGTAAGAAACGGTTGAACCGCCAACAGAGGATTCGTTTATTTTTTCAAAATATAATTTTTTAACCCACTATAAATCTGAATATTATTGAACAAGAAATTTAGGAGTGTTCTGGAATGAACAATGATCCGTAGGGAAAAAATGTATCTATTTTTCATGTTTTTATAATAGGTAATATTTTCAAGTTGCGAACTAATATATATAAACACCATGATAATTTTTCAGCTAAAAATCTTAGATTTTTACTACTTCTTGGATCTAATCATTAAAGCTTCAAATTTTATTTTCGTCCGAAAAATTTTAAAAGTTGCAAATATATTATGCAGTTATAAAAATATTATGAGCAAAAAGTATAAAAAAAAAAAAAAAAATTCTACAAACAAGTCACATTAAAATATATGCGATTGTGAGATTATTGGAAATACATTTTTTTTTTGGTAAAAAATTCATTAAAGGCTTACGAAAATATTCCCGAAGAAATAGTTCTTGAAATACTCGCGAAAAACAAAACCCTTTTCTTTTTCTTACTAAATTGTTGATATTATAAAGTTGATTGACTTACCTGTCTAAGCTATCTACATCACCATAATTATTTAATAAACAATCTTTATTACGACATTGCCTTCGTATAATTGTTAATATCATATATAATATTGCTAGTATTATTAATTGACCACCAACCACATATGATAACCATAATTTATATGGATATAATAATGGAAATATTGATAATATACCATATAATAATGTTTTACGCCAATATGATATCCATAATATCGTGGACCAACATTGTATACAACATCCTTCGTCAAAATCTCTGTAACAATATGAGAAAAACAAAATTTAATATAAGAACATTTATTCATGAATAATTGATATTATATGTTTTCTTAGGACAAAAAAAAAAGTATAATATATACGAGGGACGAATAACATAATCAAGTATTCTTAGACATTTATAGGTGGTTACTTTAACCAGAATGTCAATTTTAAGATCTAACTTTCATTTCTGATAAACATTTTGCTACTTTACGAATGTATAATTGGTTATTTGAACATTAAAAATGTATTACAAATTGTTACCATCCTATAAGATAATAACCTAAATAAACATATTTCAAATTATTGAATTAAACTATGTTTATTTTTACAAAGTATACGAAATAAGATGTAATAATTTTTGAAATTTTATCTCGGGGTTTGTTACCAGCTAGTAAACGATAAAATATATTACACGTATACATTGTAGAAGATGCTGTGTTGTTTTGTTGTGGTTATGAGAACTAGCTTACTAGCGTTCTACGTCACACGTATCACGTGACAAGCATCATTACCGAAACATCGTTTTTCGCGCTGTTTTCAAAATTTAAACTTTAACATAAAATAGTAATAATAATGATATTTATTAAATCTTAAAATGTGCACAAATAAATACATATACGTCAAAGAAATATAAAATTAATACACTCATAAATATAATAAATTAATTGCAAATTTAAATAGAACAAACAGTTGATTAACATTAATTTTCATTGGTAAAACTGTAGATTTCTCGGATTTATCAATGTAGTCTGCTTATTATGTAATAAAGAATTATGTATTTTTACGAAAGTTGACCATTTTTATTTTATCTCCCATAAACATTAAGTTTCAGGAAACTAGCTCTCCAATTTCCCTCCCATTAATAATTAATTCTACCGTTGCAAATTATACATATGAAATCACAGTATTTTAAGCCAATGAAAATGAACGTTATTATTTTAAATGTTCGCGATTGCGCTTATATAAAGATTTTACAAGTTACCAATGATCACATATAATTTACACTGCGAAAAACAATTTAATACCATAATATGATTGTTAGTTGTAACCACTAAATTTAGAGGAATTAATATCGGAATTTATAATACAAACAAACTCCAAGCGTCATACATTTTTTGACATTCCGGTAACGCTTAATAATTATTTCACTAAAGAGATTTTATAATTAAAAATAAAATTGGCGTTGATCTTTTTTTGTATATTCAGTGAAAATAACCCTTTAATTAGGTACATCTGCATATATAGAAGATCTCAGACTTAATCGAGCAAACTTCAAACCATTCAAAATTTCTGGCATCCCACATTAAGTTTATGATAAAACATTAAATTTAACCGATTTATGGCAGAGAGCTTTAATTTGTGGTATTGCATAGTATTAATTATATTATATGAATAAATAAATTTACACACTTCCCTATTTTACTTAACCACTTTAATTTATTCTAATTATGCGACATGTTTCGGATGTTACTCCATATTCAACTGCAATTAATAATTTAATTTAACATTCTCGTTTATAATATTATACAATAGGATGTATTTTAAATTTTATTATCTTAAACTTAAATTTAATGTTTTATCTTAAACTTAATTAGGGTTGCCATATAAAAATTTAAATAGTCTGAAAAGTGCTAGAGTAAATCTGGGGATATCTTCTTTAAAAAAAAGATTATTTTCACTAGATACCAAAAAAAAAAAAAAAAAAAAAAAACTATTTATATTTTTAATTATAAAATTTCTTTTGAGAAATAATTATTGTACCTTTTAAAGTACATTAAAAACAAAAAAATTCATCAAATTAAGAAAGTAAACTAATTACACTATTTAAGTTCAGAAATAACAGAAAATTCCTTCTCTATTATCGTATCTCTGTATATCTAACATATATGAAAATTATTAGGATGAATATATTCAATCTTATATTTGTTAAACTAGAAAACATGGAAGGCACTAGCAAAGTTTAAGTATAGCAGTTCATAGTATATATATTCATCTGTATGCCTGCCCGTCTATCAGTCCGTCATCAACTCAAAAACAACATTTCAATAAAATTCGAAAATGGATGATTATCTAGTGGGGTGCAAACATAATTTCTACTTCTGTAAAATAGATATAATGTGTTAAAAATAACAAAAGTTGTAGAAAATTATAGACGCACTCAAAATGAATACTATACACTTGTATTCATTGTACTTATCCAAATGTATGTTTTGAATTATTTGTGCTGGATAGAATAATATTGTGTATTACATGTTATTTAAGTCAATAGCTAGCTGTTTGAAGCACACTCCTTACATATAGGAGTGTGCTTCTTACAGCTTCTTACTTGTTTTTGGTATAGTTTAAACGTTTTAAATTAAATCGCTTCATAGGTTTTGTTCCATGCATGTAGAAAATAAGTATATTACCATTAATTACCATTTATTGATATTTTTATCAATATTCAATAGACCATAAATTTTATATTAATAATTCATAGATAGAAATTTGAATATCTAAACGGTTTTGATTATACGCAAAATATAAAATAAAATAGGTGATATTATAAAAAATAAATTTATTAGGGAAGACCGGGGCAGAATGGGATAGTTAAGAAAAAAGAAATCATGAAGAAAATAAAACTGATAATAAAATAAATTTCACTCATATTTGAGATTTAACTTCATATAATAATTTATAGGTTAAATTTCATAATTACTTAGTAATTAGGAAAAATAATAAGTGACCAAAAATTTCTATTTTACCCCAGTATCCAGTATAACCTAATAATTTATAGGTTAAATTTCATAATTACTTAGTAATTAGGAAAAATAATAAGAGACCAAAAATTTCTATTTTACCCCAGTATCCCGTTATGCCCGGACCATTTTGCCCCAACATGAATATTTTCAAATCAAACTAGCCACATCAAATCTAAAATAGTGAATGCCTTAAAGAGCATCGAATATCAAAATTTAATACCACAGCTATGATTTATGGTTAAAAAATACTGGTAAAACTAACTTACTCTCCTCAAAAGACAATGTGATGTTTCACTACGTAAATTTATAAACAAGTACAGTTTTTTTTTAACACGCTTTTATTAGCTTCACTCGTATGTTTGTTTGTCTGTAGGTAACTCTCTGAAGTTGGCTGCAGAACGCATCTGAACGGATCCTTTGCATGAGAGTAATAAAGATAGAGCTAGTGCGCGAACTACGCATGCATGCGTGTTTTTTTAGTTTTTTTAAACTATTATATACATTATTTACAATACAGTCATGAGACACAACAACATATTTGTCTCCATTGACTGGTGTGAGACAACTGAAGTTCGTTCGAATAGTGCATTTGCTGATTCTGTTTTGTGTTTGAGTAATGCGCTTCATCAGATTTCCCATTTTAAACCGGTCTCCCCTAGTTCGAAAACATTTTTATAGATTCTATATCAATATTGACTAATACTAAAATAATTTTTGAAATAAAAAGTGACATTGATGTATTATGTTTATGTTATAATATACACTGTGGGCAAATATTAAAATGTATGTTTTTTGATTGGACTTTATAGTATTAACGGGGTATTCTGGTCTAGAAAATGGAAAAAAACAATTTCAAAATTCGAATTATTTTCGGAGATACAGCGGATTTTGTGATGTGGCATCTAAGCCGGCCGAGCGGAGCGATGAAACTTCAAACTCGTTTTTCTCAGAACTCCTTTTGTTGAGGTGGTTGACACGATGTCTCAAGTTCTATTTGACCGATTGTTTTGAAATTTTGTGAGAATATTTTTTATACATTTCTTTATCACTTGGACCTTGGATTTTGGAAAATTTTAATTTGAAGTATTTTTAAAAAATTCGTAAATGTTGAAAAACAGGGGTAAAAAAAATTTTTTTTTTCAAGTGGACGCCATTTTGCGAATTTTTTTTTCGGTTAAGGTTCAAGATATAGCGACAACTTTACTAATTAAGAATATTGTTTGTTTGTTCGATTTAAATCACTACAAGGGTTGGAATCATGTCAACCAGGGAGCACGGTTTGACTGGCAACCCCCACTTCACCGGCCTGTCACCAGATGAATTTTTGACTTTTTTTTTTAAACTTTTTATATACTTTAAAAATCAATAAATATTGTATAAAAAATGGATGCTAAAAATGTTTTTAATTTTTTTTATCCTAGTTTGAAAAATACCCAAAAAGTAGAGCTCTAGACCAGAATACCGCCTTAATACCTAAATTTTACAGCAACGTATATTAAGACAATAATTTAGTATATTTTGTTATATGAATAAGAAAAAGATAAATATAATATTGTTCTTTTTTAAACAGTTGTTATGTAGGTATTTCTGCGAATTTAAAAACAAATAATATATTTTTTATTGTGATACTTAAAATTTCACTTTTACGATTACGGTCATACAATTGCCCAATAAAAGTCTTAGCTGCGCCTTTGTAATTTTATAAGCATATTGCAATAAAAAAAATCCTATGTTGTCAAATGTACACAAAAATATTTTTCTCTTGAAAACAATTCAAATTACTTACGGTAAAGGAGATTTAATACTCAAGGAATGTATTAAATACGGGTTAAAATTTTGTAACACTAAACTAAAATTTTTCCATAGAGTTAATATACTAAAATAGGCATGAGCTGAGCTTCACTGTACGAGGTAACGAACAATATATGAAAAATAAAAGATACAAAATAAGACCCATGTATCTTTACATTAGTTCATATACTCTATAGCAACTATTAGCATATCGTAATTTTATAACACGTGCATATACTCGTACAATCAAAAAACACAACGACCTGAATCTTCCACGTTTAATTTTTGTATATCAGCTGTATACATTATTCATAATTACATAAATTATTCTGCTACTTTTAACTTGAAAATTAAATTAAAATTGATTAAAAAATACTGAAGTTATACGTTCTAAGATTATTATTCGAGATTATTAGATATGTGAGTACATCAAAATTTTTAAAGGCTATAATAATCCACTCTCTTTGTAAGCATTTTTAAATTAATTTCGAAGTTTAAGAATATATGAATCGTTTAATGAAAAAATAGATTAAATTAATATTTAAGTATTTACCACGAACAATTATAATATTTATTTCTTTTAAATACTATTGAAAGAACAAACTGAAAACTAAACGTAATATCATTCAATATTTTTCAAAATTTAAACAAAATAATGTAAATTCAGTTACTAGATATGATAAAAAGTGTTATTAACTTCAAAAAACGACCTTCCTATAAAATAAACATAAGCCATCACGGATACAAACATTTATTTGTATTACAACAAAAATTATGTAATGTAAAAGATTTGAATATTTTAACAAATAATAAATTTCTATAATTTTTTCATTCGATTTTTTTTTTTTTTAATTAATAAATGTTGGGCAATTTATTATATTTATTGATTTTTAATGAATAGTTTAACTTTCTTATTATAAATTTTTGTTCATTTAATCAAACAAAAAATACACATAATCAAAACATAGTAGAAAATGATAACATATTTGAATATGCCTGAAACGTAATACCAACAAAATTTAATTTTATCTTGGAATTATTCGAATTTGGATTGGTTGAATTTTTTATTATTCAAACGAACCTTGACAATATTGTATAAGTGTGGATATAATATACAAATACCATACGTATTTTTCAAAATATGGTGGAAGCGCAAGGAAATGCAAGTAATTAATATTGTACGATTTATTTATTTATACTCAATTTCAAATCAATCGATCGTTGAGAAGTAAGACAAATTTGAATACACAGACACTGGGACAGATGACACTAAATAAAAACTTTTAATAACTCAGTATAATGAAAATGATGGGATCTTCAATATTCGGTTATTTTAAGAAAAAAACAGTTTATTTCTTTTTAAATATTCATATCCTTAAAAAATTGTATAATACATACCAATATTGTAACATAATTTAATATTAACTTAATAAATTATATTACTTACTAAACTAATACCTCCAAAGTTAAAAACTTATATATAAACAACTGAAAATAACAACTGACAGAGTTAATTGTTTAGATATTCGACATATGGCTAAATATACATACGAAATGTTTCTAATAATAAAATATTCTAAATATCCAGTCTATACAGTTATAAGTACTTGTATAATAATAATATGTATTATAATTATAAGTTTTAATTATTCAAATTTCAGTTAAAATTGTGGCCAATTCAAAAATTTAAGGAAAATAAGTTTCAAACAAAAGTTGTTTCTTTTTGGAAAATAATTATTTTTTTTATTTTGTGAATTCTTCTTATAGTTTAAAGCATGGGTCATAGATCCGTTAGAACCAATAAATTTTGCTCATTCATGAACATAAACCCACTTTTTACTTGCTATCTCTTTTCGTTTTGAGTCTTGATGACGAATAAAAACATGTGAAAATTGGCTATAAGTTGATTCTATGAGAATACCTATACCAAAATTTTGTTTGGGACTTCAATATTTTCTAGCGTTACTAACTTTAGGCTAAATTTAATATACTGTGACATATTGTATATATATCGAGTATAAAAAGATATTGTCAATAAAACTTTACCATGATTATTATTTGATCAATACGTATTGTCATTCAATAATTAGAGTGATAAAACAAATTTAACAAAAAAAAAAAAGAACTGACTGATAAAGTGTATTAGAGCTAATGTAATTTTATTAAGATTGAATTTATCCAAAGAGGGATAAAATGGAAAGAAAAAATAAATAAAAGAAATTATATTACACAGTATATTTATTTAATTTACTTAAGTCGTACTCTACTTACCTAATACACAATTGTAAAAATAATGTAATTGCCCATGTTATTTCTAAAAATAATATACCAAATGCAGCCACTCTGAAAAAAATTAAAGGATAATATAAATATCATTTATATATGACTATTAACACATGGCGTTAGAAAAAATGAAACTATATTATACAAATGTTTTATCAGATTATGCTAATTTATTCAAAATTAGGGATTCCTAAGTAATAAAATTTTCAAAAAAAAAATAAATTTGGAAATACTGTGATCAAAATGAAGATAATGAAGAATAGACAATGTATTATTGTGAAATTATTTTGATTATAGTTATATAAATACTGATTTAAGTAGTCTGAAAATGGTATTTATATTAAATAAAACTAAGGCTAGTTCTTTTGTTTTGTTTTTTTTTTTAATTTATTGTCATCGTCGAATAATCATCTGAATAATTCTAAGAATATAAAAGTTGCACAGTCGCTAACCAATAACACTACACTAACAAGCCCCAAAACAATGATTATTTGGGATTGAGATATAAAACAAAAGGTAGTCACTGGAAGGCTATGAGTCTATTTTTAAAGGTTTGTCCCACCGAACACCACGAAGTTATGTAAAAGAAAATAAAATTTACATGTTATGTTCTTGTAACTAAAAAATATTAATACGAGGTATTATACTCATCCTATTAATTAAGAGTTGTTTTTAGAAAGCTTTTCAGGCGAATTCATAGTTCCAAAATTTATAAAATGAAGTTTATGTATAAAAGATGACTGGGTGTAGTAAATATTTTAAGTTAACATATGTCTTCGCATTGAGCATCAATTTTTTTCGGGGTTTTCACATGAAAAAATGATCAGTTGTTAACGAATCTATTTTGTAGAATACGAATGGTTTTTTTTTTTATAAATTTTAGCTTCTCGATGCGAATTAATCCTTCCATCTGCATGTTGAGAATGAGAATATTTTAGAGCAGGCACAAGAAGTACTTCAGTATAGTTATATGTAAATACTTTACGTATTTGTTTCACCAATTTTTATTAATTAATGTTGACAAATAACATATTTCGGTCTATATGACTATTTTCAAAACTAAATAAAAGAAATAATTTTATTTCTTTTATTCTTAAAATTAGTGAAACAAAAAACGAAAAGTAGTTTTTATTTTTTATAAATAATATTCCACCAGGTAAATCTCCAAACTATACAAATGTAAAAACGTGCAAGTTAACTGGAGCAGAATATATTTTATTTTAAATTATGAGTGGGTCTCGGAAGTTCTCTGAAAATATTTGGTTTATTCAAGAGTGTTTGAAGATGAAATGTTTTCCAAGATTCGTGGAAATAAAAGAAGTTGAAAAAATGTGTTCATTAACTTGAAAATCGTTCACATTGAACTGACCTCCAAGCAATTCATAATTTGGAATTTGATTGTTTTGAGGGCCAAGATTGGATTCCGCTATTGAAATCATTTAAATAGCCACAAAAGAAACTCAAATATTACACTGTTTTGAAAATGGTCATATAGACCGAAACATATGTTAATGTTAATTAATTAAAATTGGTGAAACAAAAAACTCAAAGTAGTTTTTATTTTTTATAAATAATTTTTCACAAAGTAAATCTCCAAACCACACAATTATGTGCCTCATTTCAAAATTGATGAATATTGTTTTTAAATTACGTCACAAGTCCATCAATCTGAATCAATACAAAATAATCAATTTTTAAAACTTATATCAAGAAAAGTTTTCTGAAGTAAACCAATCATTTATTTATGTATCGGAATGATCCAACCTTGAAAATGAATTTAAATAAATATTGGAGAAAATAAATATTTTCAAGCATGCCCTTGCTTGTAATTGGTCCAGAATATAATTACTTATATTACATCATTACTTGATAAACTTCTAAACATACCTACGACCATTACTACATCTGTCTGCATAAAACATTTGATAAGGCCGTATACCATTAATACGTTCTCTAACCCATTATAAAATTATTGTCCCCATGATATATATTATTAAAAATAAAGTCATGATGATTACATTTAGTAATTACATAAAAATTTTCTTGTAACACTTTGTTTTTTTCCTAACTATAGTCACATCTACAACTGACGTGTAACGGTTATGTTATACACAGGGGTTTTTAAGAAATTTTATTTTGTGTGCAAAATTAGAATGACAATTAAAGTATATAAGTTGGTTTGTATAAGTATGTTTTGAGAAACAAAATGATGAGAAATTGTACGTTTCATTTTTCAGAAATTCGCACTTAGGAATTTAAAGTCATTAAATCTAATAATCTAGTGCATTTAATTGAAATTAAATGATTCTGAACTTATATTCATGAATATTTAGACAAGAAAAGATGGGTCATGTAATTAAAATCATTTTTTAATTAGTCTCAAATATTCAATAGAGAGATAAGCAATAATAGTGTCTTTCAATGTCTTTAAGGCTGGGTATCCATAGGCATATCATGACATTTATAAATATATTTCTAAATATTTTTATATTTCCTAGTGATGATAAGTGCAACTACTTTTTCCCATAGAAAATTCTGTTTTCATTAATAAAACCAGATATTCGTTGGTCATCAAGCCGAAAATTGTGGAAAATGGCAAAAATGATGAACAAAGGCCATTCCGTTTCGTCACATGTTGGACAGACTGGTTTTTTATTTCTTTTGTAATGATATTCATTATAACAATAACAAAACTACAGATGTCGGCAATCTTAAAGGGGAAAAAGTTGTTACACTAACAAATTTTTTGAATCAATTTTTAGAATGATGAAAAAGTGAACATTTAAAAGCAAACAAAAAGTTTTATCATTCAGAATTTCACCTCGAAAATTGTCTCCGGGGGGGGGGGTCCATAGTCGTTGATCAACGACTTTGTTTGATATCAGAATTACATTATTTTTCTCACATAAAATTCGCACTTCTCATGGAATTGTAAGCTTTTTTTCCTGCTGAAGATTTTTTTCTTATTTCACACTTAATGTAACACAAATTATTTAAACATTTAATTTTTTTTTTCAAAATTTATTTCATTATAATATATTTCGAAAAGTAGCCTGATTATAGGTTCAAATAACTTTTTGATAGCTTAGTTTGAAGCTTCTTTTTTATTAAGCTTTCTTAAAATTTGGCTACTTTTAAAGAAACCTAAATAAAAGCCTAGTTAAATAAATTTACTCGTTTCTAGCATAAACAAAAAGCTACAAAAAGCGTTATTCAACTCTAATAATGAATTAATGGGTTATCTTAAAATAATAATAAACGATAGTGTAATGACATTTCAGTAAACTTACATTTAGAAATATTATATCTAATACATTCTATCGAAATAATAATAATAATAATAACAAGCACTAGGAGATATTAAGATAATAAAGTCAAAATAAAACTATATTTTGCTTATTTAAGTCCTTCAATGTTATTCTCATTCAGTAAATTAAATATTTTAGCAAAATCCAAATATTATCTTAAATTTATTTTACGATGATTCTATGTAATTTTGCTTACAAGAAAAATATTTAATTTATTGTATCAACAAACAACTGAATTCAACAAAAATAAATCGAACATTAATAAAATTATGATAAATGGTAATGTACTACAAATATTGACCTCTTTATTTAATGTTCTGTGCGCTTGAAATTCTTTTGTCAAATGGTTTTTTTTTTGTTTATTTTGCTTTCAGAACCATAACATACCAACTAACTAATAGTGGCTATTGACTGTTATATATAATCGAGAAAGTTTAGTGTTAAAAATAACAAACGTATATTTCACATATTATTATTGATATTAAATACAGTGCGTGTTTGAATAGTTTTGGCATAATAAACCGAAAATGCTTGATTAAGATTATTAGTATTTGTTCTAGAACATCTCAATAACTCAAAATTTACAGAACTGAGAGTCTTAAAAGAGTTTCTTGCTAATATTCAGAAAATAACTTTCGATGGTATCTCTTTTTACAGAACAATTAATGATACTGACTTGACAAATTAAAAAAAATGAATGGTTAATAATTCAATTAAATTCTTGAAATTTGATGATAATATAATATTAGGTATATAATTATACAAAAATATTAAATTAGCATTTTAAAACTTAATTATTTTATTTCATGGCGCTTCCACCATATTTTAATAGTAAATGCACCTTTTATTTTTGTCATAAAACCTCAAGAAAAAATTCTTTTTGATGGCTCCTTTACCTCTTAATACCATGAAACTGTTCGATTTAATAAGTGATTTTCAGAAAATATAAATAAAGAAATATAATTTTAGTAAAACTTTAAAAACCTGTTCCGCATACGCCCACAAAAGTCCCTAGATTAAAAATACAAAAAAATTAAATCGAAAATTTGAATCAGAAAAAGTAGAGAACTCCACAATGAGAAATTTTCATTATGGCCGAAACATTATTCCGAATCCTCCTTGATTCACATAATTCAGTTTGGTAATCGAACATGGATCGCTCAGTTACGTGCTAAGTACTTTTCCAAATAATATATCCAAAGCATTGAATGTATTTAACAATTGTGCTATTAAATATTGTGTTTTTTGAAAAGATCTTCAAAAATTGAGTTAAAAACCAAATACTTTTTAGTATGGTATTATGAAACATATACCAGGTCCAGTTAGTTGCAATTATAAATGAAGCAATATTTCAGTTTTCTTTACGAACGATAAATACAATACATTGATAATATGCAAAATCGTTGAAAAATAATTGCATATGGAAAAATATGTTATGTAAATGCTAAATTAAAATTTATTAACTAATACTTAAATTCAAACGCTGTTGTTGTTTAAATAATTGAGATATTTAGAATCAATAAAAAAATTTGTTTTGAAAAGCAAATTTTTGCAATTTTTTAATTCATCATAATAAATTGAATATAATTTCAGTAAAAACATGTTTCAATAGAGGATCTAAATGAAAATATTTAAAACATTTCCAGTTTAAAGTGATAACATTATGTATGACCATCACTATATTTCAGTTATAACTCTTATACTATTAAGAATACTATTAAGTAAATCAAAGCACATACGTATAAGGAGTATATTGTACATTATAAAAATTCTTACAAACTAAAACCATTTATCATCGAACTTGTAAAAAGGATATTTCGGTAGTATGAGCAACACCACATCATTTTAACAACTGTGCATTGTAGAAATGGTGTTCTAAAATTAATACAACATTAATAGCCAATGGTACATTGATACTCAATCATATTCTATGAAATGCGTTTTTCTTAGGAGCAAATTCTATTTGGTATTTCTTCATAAGTAGATTAGTTCACAAAGTTTCTATAATATTAGTATTCATAAGACATTATGATTATACATTAGACAACACCTTATATATCTACAGCCTTAAGACACATGTGCTATCAGAATGTATTATAATAAACTCTTATAAAAAAAAAATTTATCGTATGTACATCTGGCAGTATCAAATGAATGAACTGTGATATAAATACTATGTGTCTTATAAAAATATCCTAATACTCGAAAAATAGTTCAATAAGGGTTTATTACTATTTAATATATAATTCCAAATTCTCACATATTTCATTGGTAGTCGGTACAATTTTTCTGTGGTTATTTGCAATAATTAATAATTTAGTTAATGAGAAATTTTTGTTTTGTGAAACTGAATTTTGATATATCTACACGTTCCAAGGTCAATAGAAGAATATTACAGATTCATTATAATATATGATCAGATATTTGTTTAAGAATTCCTTATCAGAAAATCTTATCAAACGGTCATAAACGATGTAGTACCGATGTCATCAACACAACAAATGAAGCTTTTTTATATATATATATATATATATATATATATATATATATATATATATATATATATATATATATATATATATATATATATATATATATATATATATATATATATATATATATATACGTAGATACATCTATACAAAATATACAATAAATACTACATACATAAATTTATTTGAAACGACAACAAATTATTTTGACATTTTTGTAAATTATCCCCTTTTATCCAATACGTCAACCATTTGCACGGTAGTGCGTTGAGTCAAGTTCCAGCTAACTTTACACAGTGTGTATTTTACACGAAATACTTCGAGCTAATTTATCTCACTTATAACTATGGACTGTTTAGATATTGCCAAATCAGAAATAGATATTCTCCCAGTCTGTGTTAACTGAAGTAACTGTGTTAAATGAAAATTTCAAACCTCTATTGACGTATTGACGTATGAAAATTATAAAACTCTTCGCGTAAATGGAATGTTAAAATTTAGTAGAATGATAGATCTGTAGAATAACTAAAGGGAGAAATCAAAATAGGGCATAATACTTAAATGGGACATCGAATAATTTAATAAAATTTTCGACTACACCCCCGAGAGGATTGTACTTGTACTGAGGATTGCTGACTTTGTTTTAAGCTAGGTGAAAAAACCAATATGTTTCAGCACTAGATTTTTTACATTAGTAGGTACTTAATTATCACCTAAATATTAAGTAAAAATTATTATAAATGGTGCGGTGCTAGCTTAATGCACATACAGTTCATATATTGTGTTTATTCAACATAGATTCTAATTAACCAATAATTATAATATGTGCTATTAATTAAAATTATTAATTATATTATGTATTTTAAGTTAAAATTTAATTAAAATCTCTACCGATGTAATTAGATTGTTGTGGTTTTGGATATTTCAAAAAATTTTTTAAATCGTGCAGGTAATTTGATACAGATAATTTGAATCATGATACAGAATATTATCGTCATCATAGCGCTCTAAAAAATAAAAACAAAAAATATGTGCAAGCACTATAGCGGCGATTCATTTACATGCACGACGTTTACCTACGTTTTATATTTTAGTCGCATCAATTAAAAAAAGCTAAGTAACCTCTATAAAACGTTCGTGATTTTTGAATTTTACTGTTAAAATATAATTTCTGGTTGAAAAATGTTTATGCACAAAGTTGTAGAATAAAAAATAAGAATACTCGTATTTAAATTGATAACATAGAATACTTTTTAAATTGGAAACAAAAAAACAAAAATTCGCCACTATAGTGTGTTAAAAATGAATTTTGATAAGAAAACGAGTTTTAAACACTTTAACGGCGAAATTACACAAAGTTGGGAAATTTTACATAGATAAAAATCGATAGAGAAAAGTTTATTCAAATTTTTCCATAATTCCAAATCACTATTGTTTATTTTGGCTCATAGTGTGGCCTTTATCAGGAATCCTAAAAGCTATATTTTCCACTAGAACATTTAGCTGTAGAAATTTGCTCGAAATGTTGAAATTACTTCTATCTTCTGTGGATAATATATGTTATAATTCTCTAATGATAATTCTGACAACAAAATATTTAGTTTTTATATAAGAGTCCACCTCTTTCAAGATTTTCTTCTCTTTTTGACGACAATTTTTAAAAAATTTATTTATGTTTTTAAACGTAATAACCTCCTCCCCCAAGTTAATGAAAAGGAAAACTTGAAGGATGAATTTACTAGTATTCATGAATAAATTTTTCAAGTTCGAGTTATCATTTGCAGATGATAGTTTTAAATTAAGAAGATGGTTTTCCCAAATTCCTTTGTCTGATTGAAGAATTTGGACACAATTTTTGAATCTCATTCCTGTCATAGGTCGAACTTACAAAATTGCATAGGAACTTGGACTTTTTTACACATTTATGTTTTTGGAGGAACTATATATACATTTACGATGTATGTCAAAGCATGAACGTATGTACATATTAGGCCAGTAAAACGAGACACAATGTTTGTCGTATTTACCATTAATTAGCTGGAAGCTGGATATGGCTTCAATCTCTTCAAATAGACCCAAATAAATGGATCCTGAATTTTTACTTATTTGCTAAATATCAAATTAATACTACATAAAATTTTGCGTTGAATGATCTCTTAAAAAAATTAAAATCGATCCAGCTATTTGAACGGTATACATTTTCAAAGTTGTACAATTTTTTCCAACTGCAATAAAAAGTTGAAAAATTTCAACTCCTATAACTTGAAAATCGAGGTTTGTAAACTGAAAAAAACAGTTGGACGTCTAAAGCAGCCAAACAAAAGAACTGATTTTATCTTTTAAGAACTCATTTAACGTAAAATTTAATGTTATTTCATTTTAATGTTTTCTAACTTTTCGTTGGATGCGGGGGTTACAATGTATAGTCGTAAAAATTGATTAGTCGTACAAATTGTTTATCAACTTTTAGCGAAGTTGAAAAAATCGATAGCAACTTCACCGATTTTAACTTTTTTAAAAAGCTAAAATTCAGCAATTTTTTACTGCCATCCAGTGACCTCTCCACCCACGATGGTGCAAAAATTAGATTTCATATATTTGAGTTCATTCGAAGAGATGAGAATCATTTCCAGCTTTCCGGTAATGAATTCCAAAAATAATTCCGTTTTACCATCCTATATGTGTTCTTGTGTAAAACACATTCAGAAATAAGTAAAGCCATTCAAAAAGGTCCAGGAGTGCCTACCTACGTATTACATTTACGACATTATATAGGTGTTCTATTTCATTTTAAAAAACAATAAATTCGTGTAAAACAAGCAAAATTTATTAAGTATGTTTTAGTATACTTGTGGATAATAAAGTTTGATAAAAGGGTACAATGTGAAATATATTATTGTAGCTGCTAATTGACATGGAAAAAAAGAAAAATCCAAACAAAAATTCTTTAAAATTGCCAATCAAGATGGAATATCTTAATTTCATTGCAATAATTATTGAATTGTTGTGATACCACCGAGTAAAATAGTATTAACGATAAATTAATTAACTATAATTTGAAAGTAATATCTAACCGATTCCGCTACAATGAGTTTGTCCGAATATAAGTAAAATATTTATTAGTCGTTTGCTTATGAAAATTCTTTATTGCATAGTCTTATAAAATAATTTTCTTACTCTAAGTTTTGATCGAAAACATCATACAATAATTTTTGGTGTCAAAAACACTACAAGCGTACTACAGACGACATGCAAAATAAAAATCGTTTTACAATTTTCGTCGTAAGTAATAAAAAAGCTTTCAAATATGGCGATTTTATAAATTATAATTACTTTTGCAATAAAGTTTAAATTAGTTCAGAAAAAATTACCCTTCATTAGTTACTTGACCTAATCAATAAGTGACCAAAACCGGAATTCTGAGAAATAAACAGTTTCAGAGATTTTTACAAAAATTTATTTAAAAAAGCACTTTTGACAAACTTAAATTCCACAGTTCGAAGAGTCATCAAATTTTTATTTTGACATTTTACTCTTAAAGAGTTATATTTTGACATGCACTTTAAAGTGAAATTAATTATGGTAATTTCAATGCTTTAGGTATACATTTAAATTATTATATTAAAAAAAGTCATACATGTTGATAAAGGCAAAGTAAAATCAATTATTTTAATTTTACTGTTTAACACATACAAAATACTTAAGAAGATGAATAATTCTATTAGGTATTATTTCTCAATTGAAATTTTCAAGTATAAACAGGCCTGTGCATAATTCGTTAATTAGTTTACCGTTTATAAAAATTAATCTTAACGGATTGTCTTTAGTTATCTCAAAAAAAATGTTAACGCTCTTGGTAACTGTTCAATTAAAATGAGTTTCCTGTAATTTAAACTCTAAACATTGTTGGTTGCTTGTTGACTAGTTGTCATTGCGTTTGTTTTAATTATAATTGAACATAGAAGTCAGTACATAAATTTCGATTTCTTGTCACAAATTGCCACAATTTCGTCTACAAAGTAGTTGTCATCAATATGAATAAGCTAATGGTAATAATTATCTGAGGAGATGTTACTCGTTGCTAATTTGATGATGATACGCATTGTCAGTTCTTAAAATGTCTGACACGCCTAGGCTCAAGCTCACGTAAGAATTTAATTGAGCTTTCAATGATTGAATAAGGCCATTAACACAGAAAATAAGCCAGAGAAAATGTTGAGACTTGGTAAAATGGTGGAACAGCCACGATTTTAAAAATTCTTATTTGTACGTGTTCATTAGATCATCAGGAACCTTTATCACCACTAACCCACTATCAAAATTAAGAAAATTATTTTATCACCCAAAACAGTGCTAAAAAAATTTTAAAAATTCCAAATTTCCCACGAAAATGGTCTCATGGGATTTTTAGGGTCGACAATCACGAATCTGGAGTTAAAAAGCATCTGAATATCCAGCAGTTCACTGGTATTCAAATATATGACCTAACATCTAGATGCATGTGGCGAGATCCATAATCTATATATCACGTATTTGGAATTCAGATTAACTTTTAATAATGAATCTGATAACTTAATTATTAGTTTGGTTAAATTATTCAGCCACTGTTTTATAGAAAAGACCTCATTTTTAAAATAAAATTGTAGTGATTTTTAAACCAACTGTTTATTCTGGATTCAGATAATATTCAATATATTATATACACATATATGGTTTTTATTAAAAAAATGTTATGTAATCACAAAGGATTTCATTTTTATGTTTGGAAAAAATAATGATAATAATAACAGTAGTTTCTAAAAACCCCTTCATCAAAACAAAATAATGACATATCACATATGACACAAACAAAAAAATAAAAACCAAAATTAAAATATTATCCTTGTAATGAAAATGTAACTTTTGTCTGTTTGTTTGATATTAAATTGATTGTGTTTATGCGAGAAAACAAATTAATTTGCTGTCTATAACAATAATACTGAAATAATCCACAATCAACCATATTACAAAGGATTAATTAATCTTCAAACGAAAAAAATGTAGGGTTTTTTTATAGCTGTTTATACATTCATATTGTTAAAAAAAACATTAATAATGAACTTCTTTGATTTCATTTCTAACAAATTTCTAGAAAAGTGAACACTTCAGATACACCAGCAAGGCGCTGATAGATATGTACTAAACTTTACCTTATGTGTTACTTACTTCCACTAATTAGAACACTTCATTGAAATCAAAGTGTTCATTTTGTAAAATGTCTTCGGACAAGGTTGGACAAAATTAAAGTCACAATTTGAATTGTTTCAATAAAAAATCTAACAAAATTTAAATTTTTTTTCTCCTTGTTATTAATAAACATGCAAATTCCCTTTATAAATAATTTCCAGGAAAATTGGATTACAATATTCATAACCTTTTTTCTATATTTAACTATAAAAAGATAATTATTTTAAATATCTATTTTCAAAATTATTTGCACCTCATTTCACTACATCTAAAACAACAACAATATCAACTTTCCCTTTTTTAAGAAAATATATACGTATCAGGTTGGATGAATCGATAATGTTGTAAAAATACAATGCTTACTATATATATATAGGATATCTCAAAAATGTTCTGTTATATACCTATTTTTTTCATTAATACTGTATTTTAGGTCTCCGCCGACATCGAATATTTTCAAGTTAAAATACCTGTCCTGACAAAATTAAAATTCGAACATACTTTCCGACACCGTTCATTTTATAAGTAACTGATATATATAAATATATATAAATAAATAAATAAATATATATATATATATATATATATATATATATATATATATATATATATATATATATATATATATATATATATATATATATTATCTTCTTTGATATTATCAACGATAACTAGATTCTCATAAAAACAAGTATTTTTTTAGTGATTTATAAGAAAAATAATTTCTGACTAATTTATAACTTTCAAAAAAATTAAATGCACGGCAATAATTTTTTAGTGTTTTTAAAATTTATCACTCTAAAGTACTCTTGTAGTATCTTGAGTACTAACGTCTTGTCCCATGTGCTATTATAATATACTGTGCTATAAATACTGAGCACTTAATAATGAACTTATTTAAGGTTTTTAATATTATAATTTGTTTTTGGAAAAACTAAAAATGGTGCTGTAAACATTGGTATACCAGAATATAGAACAGCGTATAAATGATTAGTTGATGTTTCCAAACTTGAACATTTATTTGGAAACTGTGACATGACAGGCTTGAGATATAAATAATTGAATAACGAAATAATGTATTATTATATTTCATTAATTATATTTATTGCTGAAATACATAAAATTTTAAAATCACAATCAATTGTATTGTGTTTTTTTTCTTCAGAGTTAAACAGTAATTTAACCACAGATAGAGATAAATACATATCTTCTTAACTTAATATTTCTCTTATCTAAAAAATTATTATAATAAATTGAATTCTGAGACCAAAGGCTAGTAATTCCTCTGCCGTCACGTACCAATTGAGCCAGACAAATATTTAGCAAGAATTTCATCAGATTGATTGGGACCGATACGACGTCGCACTGCTTCCCTGACAATGACGTGCGCCACCCTGTAGTTCGATAAAATGTTTAGTAACTCAGGGAAGCCACAATGAGGTACGTTCAGCCAGTCTTTTAATCGTTTTACCGGCATGTATCAATGGTTCTTTGGCAACATTGTCGCCAGGCATAATAAAGTCTAGCAGAGAAAGAATGAGCATCTGTAGAAACATAAAACATTTATAGATATATTGGTTCAAAAGCTAACCAAATATCCATCGTTATCCTTCAATTAATTTCCAAAGAACATCATACCATTTTAAAACACTCTGTACAATAAATAATAATTACATTATATACAGAGGTTAGTTTTTATTCACTAACGTATAAATTTAATAAATACATATTTCTTGTGTCAAATAAATTTAATTTGAACATTGGTTTCATATTACACATTTACTCTCCCTTCTTATTACAGTTTATATTGCATGTGGGAGTGTTCAAAATCCTTCAACACAACATAAGCGCCTGTAAAAATTTATGTTGTTGTTGAGGACGAGGGAAATCATAAACGAGTTTTATTTCAGTTATTTTAGTTATTTGAGTCATAAGCAGAGTTGAATAGTTAGTATGAATTAAATGAGCATCTGAATACTTTTGCGAGCCTGAAACGAGTACAACAAAAGCAATGTAACCTCCATTTTTACAAAACCAGAATTGAAAATTTCTTTTTTCGGCTTGTATTATCATAAAATGTTAACGAAACTTAAACCATTGGAAAATTATTTCCGTTAACATCGAATTTATTTTCTGTAGTTAACTACTTAATATTATTCATCTATGTTATTCTTTAATGATTTCATATTTTGTTGTAATTCAAAAATTAACCAATTATTTAATTTAATAATTGATTTGTCAATTTGTCAAAGAATTTTAGTTTTTATAATGTGTTATTCATATGTAATGTATACTCCCATTAATTTGAAACATTTTTTTTGCCATAGGTTTAAAATTATATATTTGTCTACAGATCTTAGATAATTTTGAGTAAATGCCTGGCTGAAGTGCAATATAGCAATTACAGTCTTTTCGCCAACATTCTTTTAAATATGTAAAGAAAACGCCCTTTTATTTCATCTCAGTCATTTCTAAAGGGGATATTTATTTATTTTTTAATTATAATTCATGAAATTTAATTTAATTTTATACATGTTTTATACAGTATTACAAGTGATCATAATAACTAACAGTTTTAATTGTTGACATACTTGACACATGGCTGAGTATGAATGTAAGAACTACTTTTAATCATTATCATTCATAAATTAATCTGAACATGTTCATATAGAACCCAATGGATCCACTTTTCTCATTCACGAATCTTATATTTTAGGTCTAGAACATCACCAGAATTTAAATCGCTATCTCTTCGTTTTTGAGTTGTCTAGATGACTCAAGGACTCAAGGACTCTAAGCTATTTTGCTGATTTTAGGTAACACCTATACCAAGTGCGTCAGATATTTGCTAGCGTTACAAATTATAGACTACATTAATATGCTCTGACATCTGCACATATATGAGCAAAACAACACTCATCACGAGATCTCTAATACTATGTACCCGATTGACTTGAAATTTAGCATAGTTACTCATTTTGCTATGTAGACGCTCACGAAGAATGAATTTTACGAAAATTCTTAGACAAAATAGTGATCATCTATATAAATAAAAATGAGTCTTTAAATTTATTTCCAAGCACAAACTGTTGGGCCGATTTAGCTATTTTTTATATATTCCTTAAAGTTTAATAAAAAGGAAGAGTAATCAAATGTTGAAATAATATCTATAAATGCTCTGCCCAAAAAAAAAATCAAATTAAGAAGCTGGAAAATAAAACTAGTCATTCCTGTTATAACTTACGCGAGAGATGTGGTTTCAAATTTTTTAATTTCGGTCCAAACTATTAAGTAAGAAAGCTTGAAACATTGAACACACTTATTTTATTATAACACGTTGTAAGAATTTTATTATAACACAGGTAAGAACTCGCGTTACCGCCATCTATATCAGTTTAGCAACTGTATAAATAAGTCTTTATCCAGGATCTGTTCCACGGAAACCAAAATTAATAAATTTAATATTCCAATAATTTCTAAAAAATGTAGTCTTCGGACTTTTACTATGTTTCGAGTTATAATCAAAAACCATAAAATTATTGCTTTTGAATCAATAATTAGCATTTCAAGTACTAGGGATAAATGATAGCCATAAATTGTTTGAAATTCTAATATGTCAAAGCAGAAAGAAAAAGATTTATTGGTCTCTATATTGGAATACACTGCCCGAATGCATTGAGATGCGTACAGAATTCTACGTCTGTAGATCTAATAGAAATTCTACGAACAAACAAAAATTATTTGTATACACAATATTCATTATATTGAATTTGACGTTGAGACATACTATCCCCAAATTGTCATATTATCCCCAAAAGCGATGTCCAATTTAACTTGATCATTTAAACATATACCCAAATAATACGTTTCAATTTTTAATAATCTGTAATAATTTAAAAAAAATTTCTATAAAATTTTACATTACGTTTTGGAGATAATTTTCATGAAAATACAAAGAAAAAAAAAGAGAATTACATAGAAAAGTAAAAAAATTCTGTAACTAATATTTTTTTTCTTTACTTTCATTCTTTTTTATTAATATAGATAGTATTTTGTGTGCAAAACAAGTTCTACCAATGCTTAGATGTAAATAAATGTGATGGAAATCTCAAGAGAATGTTTTTTATGAAAGTCTAAAGTACCCTGCAAGAAGGCGGGTGGGTAACAGCTAGTATTCTATACATAACGAGTATAATGATATTCTCTGATATATTCTATCTATGTCGAATATAATAATATACCCAAGCATATTCTATATATGTTGAGTATTAAAATATACTCTGTCATATTCTACATATGTGGAGTATAAAAAGACACTAAGGCAATAATAGTGATTAGTTCAACATCATGAAGATTTTGTACACGTCCAGTCTTTTCAAAATTAAAAACTTGAACAAAATTGTTTTACAATTACCAGGGCTCTTCATTATTTTTGTACGTGCCACGCCCCTGTAAAATAATATTATTTTAAAAGGTAGTTTAATATTTCACACGTAATTGAATTTGTTACATAATGTATATAATGTAGGGGTAAAACCATACAATAATTTCCATTACAAGAGTATAGAACAGTAGTACCTAGTCTCTTTATATGTATATGGTTTTAAAATGGCTTGTTAATTGTATTATTAGAGTTGTAGTGACTAATAATATCTACTATAGAAAGGAACATTAAATTAGAAAAATCTAGATACTAATCAAGCTAGCAGAACAAAGTATTCAAAATTGAATTTAAATTTTCCAAAAATAAGGTTTTTATAATTATTAATGAGAACTCTAGGATTTTTCGAATGAATTTCGATTTTTTGCCCCAAATTCCTAGACCAAATTATTTTTTATAAATACGTATTTCGACTACAAAGAAGTCATCATCAGTATGAATTAGCTAGTTGTAATGATTCTCTGAGGAGATGTTACTCGTTACTAATATGGTGATGGTTTGCACACATGTCTTTTAGTTTTTAGTTTGATAATTCTTTATTAGCATCATAATATAAATACAAGTCGGTTTACAACTATAGCACCTAGCCTAAGCTTTATCTATAATACATCATCTTATATACTAGTTACATCGAGATTAAAATTTTTGATACATCGTTTGTAAAATGGAAAATTTAAATAAAAACCATTCAGGGAATACTTAACCTATGCGGATGGATAGGCTATTTCTATAACTAACTTAAAAATAATTAAATAACTTAACATAAAGAAAATATATACAATTAAGATTACCCCGGAATTAGGGGCAATCGACATCGTGTTGCATGGGAAATCTTTTCCTGAAGAGCAGCGCACGTGGGTCAAATTGATCCAGTTTGCTGATTTCCGGGAAAGGATTGTTACGGGAAGATTGGAAAAAGGTTTTTTGAGGTTGATAGGATAAAGGTTGATTTGAACTGCAGTTGAATATGGAGTAACATCCGAAACATGTCGCATAAAAAGAATAAAATAAAGTGGTTAAGCAAAATAAAAAAAATTAAAGTGTGTAAATTTATTTATCCACCTAACATAATTAATACTATGGAATACCACAAATTAAAGCTCTCTACCATTAATAATATATCTTACTTTCAAACGGGGACGGAGAAGTTTAACTGTTGAACTTTGTCTGAAATATTTGACTGTTGAACTACTCAAATCACTTACAAATGAATAATACTTAGAATGGATTTTGAAGGAGTTATATATTTATTACCCCTTCACGTGCCGGCTTCCCCAATTGGGCTTAAATGTGTTTAAAAGAGCCGAAATTTGGAAAACATAATACACCATATATATTAAAAAACAAAATATCATATAGTTTACACACATCTCAATCATATTTAGTATTTATTATTTATTTATTATCTTAATTACAAAATAAAAATATTATTAATTTACAGTTTGTGTATCTGGTGTTATGAAATCAATCAAATACAACTTGAGTCGGGTCAAATATTTAAAAAATTAAATAAAGTCGAAGAAACAGCTCATATTATCATGAAACATTTTTTAACGTGTTCCTGGTGTCGTGAATATCATTTACATAGTAAAAAACAACATCAATTTATCAAAGTTAAAAGTGGGTTATTTTAGTAAATAAATGGGATATTTTTGAAGGGTTGACTCCTTTTTCGGGTTGATTCCGTTTGAAAAATGGAACTTTTTTTATTTTTGCCTTAATATAAAAATAAAATAGCGTCAAATGTAAAAAATCCCATGAGTCCAACCATTAGTATAGGTGGGCTTTAATTATAGAGGCTATTTTTAAAGGGTTTACTCATTTTTGGGGTGGTTTCGTTACAAAAATCAAATTTTCAAAGAACGTTATAAAAGGTTTCATATTAATATAGGCTGTTTCATCGGCCTTAATTTATTTACTGTTTTTTGTTACATCTTTGACCCGACTAATTTTAAAATTTGTTAAATAAATAAAATTGATTTCTGATTCACGAAAGGGATATAATTCCTACCGGGTGATCTACGGCATGGCTCGCTCTTTATTGTTTTATAACTTCGGATGCTCCTAAACTACTGTACCAATATTCATAAATTTGTAATAAAGAATACTGGAGTTGTTCGCCATAGCCATACTTTTAAAGTTTTATATCAGTGATTTAAATTTTCTAGAATAAATTATTATGGATATTAAAAAAAATAATTGTAACAAAAAATCAGGAAATAAATTAAGCTAACTGGCTATGAAAATTTTATGTGATTGAAATATATAAGAAAAAACATTTTTCCAGTAATTCGTTCATAACTTTCTTTTCCCAAATCTAAGTTATACGGAATTTTAGAATAGGGAAATGTCTAAGAATAACGATGAGGCTGCTTTGTTTTAAATATTCATACGATTAACGACAGCCGAAATATTACAATTCAAAGTTGATTTGTAGTCCTTGTAGTCCTTTTAACCTTATTTAATATTAAACAAGTTTTTACTTTCTTTCCTATGTTAATCAAAATGATAAATATCTGAGCTCGCAATCACATAACATATCTCTGTGCGCAAATCGTAATTACAATAATTTAGTGTACAAAACTTGAAACTTGCAACAAGTTGCTTGGGGCACTCTAAATATTGACAATTGAACAAGAAATTAGACGAAAAAATAGTTGATGTTGCTAAAATGGCTAATAATAGCTAGTTGGAATCATGATATATCGAACACCGTTTTTGTTTTTGTTTTTTTTTTGCCTTTCTTTTGTGTTGATTATGCTATTTAATGAAACATGAACAATTAGCTAGTATATAGTTTGAAAAGCATATATATTTCAACAACCATATTTTTTACAATGATAATCAGAAACAAATTTGATAAAATATATAAAATGGAAATAATTTGATATTATTTAAATAAATATTATTCGATCATAAAAAAAAGTATAACCGACTTAAAAAAATATAAATAAAAAGTGCACTAAAAGGTAAAGAATAAATTGAATTCTTATAAGTAAAAATTTTTTTTTCTTCTTTAATGTTCAGTAAATAATCGCATTTGAGGTGCAATTATTTATTAATTTCCTTATAAGAGTTTATTGGAATAGCTTCGAAAATCTAAATCGGAAATTCCGTTACATTTTCATGATTCGTTACCAAAATGTTTTCCAACATTTGACACAAAAGTCAGTATGTCATTACAATACAGAATCCTAGTTGGATCTAACTTGGAAACAATAAGAGATAATACAAAAAATCAGATTAAAATTTTTTAAAAAGAAATAACTTTTATTGAAACATTTTTTCATAAACTAGTTCAAATAAACCTCATTAACACTTTTATATAATTATACTAAAGGTTTTTTAATAAATGAATATATAATTGAATAGGTTTTTCCTTCCGGAAAAATTTGATAACTGTATTTAAGAAAGTTCTTGGCACGACAGTGCAGAGTCGTACCCATTAAAGATTTCTGAAATTTACATATATCCACATCTAAGGTATCCTATTTCTATTAAGAAATAAGCATCAGAATCTTTCGATATCATTCGACAAAAAAATTATCGATTAATATTTAAAGCGTACCATCGGATTGAGAACTTCCTACCTGTTAAAGAAGTCAGTTAGAAATATCGACGATGGTACCAGTTGCTCGGTGCTCTACCTATGCCAATTAAATCTGTTTATTCGAACATGATAATTGATAACCATTGTGTACAATCAGTACAGTTTACAGTATCCATCTATTTATTCAACATTTAGGACCGTACTAGTGTTAAGATAAACAAAAACAATTGACATATGGGTATTTGTGTTATCGAGGAAAATTGTTTATAAAATTACAATTAATGACCGAACGAAGTCATGTCTATGCATTGAGTTTTGTACTCTCTACAATCTAAGGACATATGATAAAAGTAGAGTACTATATAAAAACGTATTCCAATGTCGTTGCGATTATAACACCTCTACAAGAACTGACAGTTTGACATTTTTGTTAACAAAAAAATTTTTAATATTTCAAACATTGTAGATAAAAATTACATGCAAAACATGTGTGTCTTTTATACATTTTTATAAAGATTGACAATACAAATTAATTTTTACTTTTCATGAAAAATACTTATTTTATTATAAATCCGCCATTGTTGTTTCTCCTGGCGGATGAGCGACGAAGAATCTATAAACGAAGGCAGAGTGATACGGACAACACCAGATTTCCTGTCACAGAAGAGAGATGTGGCAACGGCACTGGAATTCTTCGCGAAACGGAATATGGATACTCCGCCTGATCCCAGGCATCGTGATGTGTTTAAGAAAAAACAAGGAGATGTTCACCTTTATGCCACGCAGCTGCTAACTGGACATGGAAACTATCGAGTCTAAGGAAAGGACTTCGCTCCAGCGTGTCCAAATGGCCCGAATGAAGAGGAAACGGCATAGCATATTTTTTCTCGTTCTCCCATTTCTCCAGTCGGACTGATGAACCGCTGTGAGGAAAATTGTATGACAGATGATGAAGATTCTTCCAGGAAATCGACCCAAGGAGATGCCCACAGCGACAACAGTGCAGTAGGCAGTAGTTAACCAGTCCTAAGTAATGCATGCCGGCGGATCCACGCGAGGTACAAGGGAGTATCCTCAAGAGTTAGGATTTTAGCAGGTATATTCTAGTCCCGCGCTCGGATTAGTCCCTTATTGAGACATAAGGGACTTCGTAATAACGTAATAATTAAATTATTACGTTACAATTTTCGAAACTTATTCGTCTAAACAGTATGGTAAAGTTTATTGTATTTATATCAGAAGTATAAACCAATTACGATAAAGATTCGTGGCCTATATTGTCTTACTAAAAAGATTAAATTGTCACCGTGATAGATGTCTACTACTTCAACGGAGATACTAGTTGTTTGCAAATACAATTTACTAATCAACATATATATACCAACTAGTGTTTGTTATAGAATGGCAATATGATCTTATTTGTTTATTACTAATACGGATACGAAGAAGACTATAATTGAAGGTTCCATATTAAAGGTTAAATTTATTAATGCAAGTGATATTTACTGTATTTTAGAAACTTCCCACATTATTCTGAAAAAACGTAACTATTTTTTTATTTTATGGATGTAATTTTTCTAAGCACCTAAGATTAAAAGAAATGATAGTCGACAAAATGCTACAATATACATAACCATTTCCGATTATGACAGACTAACTTCACCTTCCGAGAAAATTTTTCCTATAGACCTTTACTTACAAACATTTTATTAAATTACTAAACGCCACTATCAACAGTTTCTTGATTATTCATAAATAACTAAGAAGTTTCGCAATCAAAACCACTTGGAGGTAGTCTTGACGGAATATATTTTATATTTTCTGAACAGCCATGACTTTCGTTTGCTTTGAAATATTGTGCAACATAGTTACTAAAAAGTAATATTTGGTAACAAGAAGCCAATGTGATTGTAACATAGACAAAAATGTTTGAACTAAAATTGACATTGGCAAAGCACCCTGAATTAGAGATCTCGATCTGCCAAGCAATTAAAAATTTAACCAAAATGACAGTTTCAGACAAGTTGCCAATATGTTTATGGAAGTTTAATTTGTCCGAAAACAAGTAAAAACAAAATGGCAACATTGGAAGCAGTTGCGAAAGATTAATTTTGTATTTTAAGACCATATAATATTCGAATTCCAAATCATAAACACACGATTGTTTCTAAGTCAATTCTGCAATGTTATTAATTGCCCATTGTTTACTACGTTTAAAAATAAGTTTAAATAATAATAAAAATGATTAAAATTAAATTTTTATTTCAAAATTTTTTTAAGGTAGCATAAGATTGTTCGTCAACAACATAAACAACAATTAAAAAAAATAAACTTATCGAAATACTGAAGCAAATTTATTTTTTAACAATATTCAACGAATATCAATAAATCTTTACAAATTTTCAATTAATTGAAAATTATTTTAACAAAATACAAGATCAGTCAAATATTTGTTTAATGAAAAATAAATACGAAGAAATTATACAAATAAAAACACGTTTTAAATAAATCCATTTTACTTATATCAAGTTAATAGTCATCTTCTTTGTATCTATATCAAGTAAAAATGTCGTGTTCAATTAAAACAGAGTAAATAAAAATAATTTAATCAATTAACCAGACGAGATTTGTGATTCAGTATTTACATAATTAACATTATTGAATTGCTGAAGTTAACGCAAATGTTTTGTTAATAGAAATTTAAATAATCCCTTATGATCTTCAAAAAAAAAAAAAAAACGAAATCAAAACATTTCTAGTAAATTTTAAAAGATTTTGCTGAGTGCTGAGCTCGCATATCGAAATATCTTACAAATATTAGCCATGAGACCACTGGATTGTATTAGTCCAAAAATATTAACACCCTATCTTTATTAGGTTATAAAACCTACGAGAAGGACAAAGTGCTGAGCATACTTCTTCTATATTTGCCGTGGTCTCGTAACGATACACGACTACCATGTATCAGGTCCTAGGACCAACAAGAAAAAACTTGTCTATTGCTACTCACACTAAAACTAGTTTTTTTTTGGCCATCGGTGTTCATAGAAACGCCTAATTAGTCCGTTTCCGAATGTCCGTCCGTCCGTCCGTCATCGCGATAACTCAAAAATAAAAAGAGATAGCGAGCTGAAATTTTGGTGATGTATTCTAAACATAAAAAGTGAGTTTAAGTTCGTAGATGAATAAAATCGGTCAATTGGGTCTCATGGTTGCTTGACCCTTCACTTAAACAATAAAAGATAGGAAAAAAGTTCAAACACAATACAAATTTTTGTTTATTTTTTTGGAACAAACAACTTTATTAAAATAATAATAATAATAAATTTATTTTACAATGATTAAAATAATAATTATTATAATTATTATAATCGATATTATTAAAATATTAACAGCTTTTGAAAGACTTATTCTGATGATTAATTTATTGGTTCTCTTATATAGTAAAATTTTGAGATTTAGAAATTTGGGCTGCAACGTGACAACGTATACATGTAGAATGAATATTTTCTTTGTTTTGACTAATTTCCACGGTTTTCTTCTGTGGCGGATTTTAAACCCGTGGTTACCAACAATAGACTATATATACACCCTATATATGGTTGAGAATCAATGTTTGAATTAATTTGAATCATAAGCATTCGTCAAATATTATAAATATGCTGTCCAATGTTTAAATTCATCAAAATGTCAACTTGATTAACTTGTTAATTTACTATATCTTTACACCTATTATTAGATTTTGAAATATACTGAAATATGGAAAGTTACACTCATGTTAAACGATATTCAGGGAAAATAGTTCCATTCCTAGCATGTGAAATTAGCCCTTAATTATGGAATTTTTGAAATGTTTTTACATGAATCGT